>JAMQGT020012712.1:0-44791 GCA_024447675.2 Pterophyllum scalare | reverse complement strand
CACTAATAAATTATTGTGGTCTAAAACCAGGTGTTTCAGTTTCATTGGCCAACCCCTGTACATATGTAAAAAAGAAGAGAAAAAAAAATAAAATATATATATATATATATATATATATATATATATATATAAATCAGGAGGTGTATAGCTTTTTTTTTTTTTTTTTTAAGGGAGAGATTTTAAACAAAACTGTCATTAACAATGGTTCCAAGTACAATAAAATAATTTGTTAAACTAAAAATCTTTGTTATTACTTTAAGGGTCAGAGTAACTTATAATAATATATGTAAAATACTGTGATACCACAATAACTGTGAAACTGCGATATTTTCTGAGATGATTATCATACCATGAAATTCTCATACCATTGCAACCATAGGTCATTCAGGGGATTGTTGGCAGCAGCGTCCCCACCACCACCAACATCTACACCAGCAGATGTGGGAAAAAGGGCCTCTATCTCAAAAGATCTTGCTCACCCAGCACACACACTGTTTGTCACCCTCCCCTTGGGCAGGAGGCTGCAGAGCATCAAGAACAGAACCACTCAACTAAGGAAAAATTTCTTCCCAGAGGTTGGAAGACTGTTGGACTCCCATGAAGTTACCTTTGGCTGCTCCCAGGCAAAGGTAACAAACTTGAGAAACTACTTGTCTTTGCATTATCCAATACATACTTCTTTTTTAATTTAGACTTGATACTTTCCTTTTTTATACTAAATAACACACCAAATACGTTTTAGATTCCTAGTTTTTGTGTGTTCTCATTCTTGTTGGCTTTTAATCATGTCCTGAGTGCAGCATTTCGTTTATGTGAACAATAAAACATTTGAATTTGAATAGAAAAAATAGAACTAAAAGAGAAATCTACACAATCAGACCGATTTAATCAAAAGACAAACAACCAATGAAAAAATGGTTTGTCAAAAAAACAAGTCAAACATAAAAAGTCATCATAACAAGAAATGTTTGGGGTAAGAAGACAGAAGAAAGTAGTCGGGGTCACGTGACGGGGTCGAGCGTCTTTTTTTTTGGTCCATTTTGGATGGTGGCAAGAGCTCCGTGCGACCCAAAACAAAAATGACCAAACTGCAGTTTTTAAACGTGTTTTTGACTGAGCGTCTCATGCTTGCTGCGCAGGAGATTTACAAATCTGTCGAGGACACGATTTTGGAGTACCAGGAGGAGATAGCGATCAGGGAGCGGGAGAACGACCATCTGAGACGCAGGCTGCGAGACGCTGGGATTGAAATATGGCCAGGTTAGCTCCACTCCAAGCTAACGGTGGTGTCGCGACCCTTTCTGCACCATTAGCCGAGTAGTAGGCAGAGGAATTGACACAACGGCGTGAAGGACAGATACATCAAAGATGATAAAAGGCAGCAGAATAATTCCGACCCACTTCTAAGCAAGTCGAGTTTGGCCGCTGACAAGCTAGTTGATGTTAGCTGCTGCTGTTGTTGTGAAGCGGCTAGCGCGATAGCAACCTTTGTTCGTTAGCCAGTCTGCTAGCCTGAGTTAGCACTGAGCTGCATCTGTATTCTTGTGTGTATGTTGACGAACTCATTGGACAGACGCATAAATTGTCTGACAGGGACATATTCTGGTAAACAGACAAACGAAAACAAAGCATAAAACACACACGTGATGTGTCTGTAGTGTTTGTTTACCCCAGTCTTACCCCACATTCACAAACACCCATAATTAACCCTGATTTCAGTATTGGCAAAGTTGCCATTAATTATTATAAATGTAGATACTTAAGGCATTTTTAACTTTAGGTACTTTTGTCTGTATTACACAATGATTGTGTTTTTGTTACCAAATGGTCAAATTAAATCCGCTGTAAATTATTATAATTCATGACTTACAAGTCTAATTGATGATTTATAATCAAATCAAGTCAATTTTAATCATATAGCACATTTTACAACAGTTAACAGAAGTTCAACCAAAGTGCTCTACAGGCCCTCATTTTTCATCCAGGTCTCAAGAACCCAGTTATAAATACAGAACTCACATAAACAGACAGCACAATAATGATGATAATTGGAAAAGAAGTCAGAAAGTAAGAATTAAAGTAGAACTAAATTCTGGCAATAGTGAAGGGAGTCAAGATAAATGAGCAAAAGAAAACATTTACAGTGCGTTTGACCAAACCACGAGGAACCTTAGACTTAAGATAAGATAAAACTTTAATGTTCCCACAACAGGGAAATTTGTTCAGTACGGTGAAAAAATGAAAGGATGAATAAAAGCAAATGAAAATAAAATAGAATAGAAAATACTATATACATAAAATATATATATATAGTCTCTCTCTCTCTCTCTCTCTCTATATATATATATATATATATATATATATATATATATATACATACACACAGTCTATATATATACAGTCTATATATATATACAGTCTAACAGCTGTTGGGATGAATGACTAAAACAAAAAGCAACTGAAAACATCTTTAGAGATGATTTAACTCCTTCCTTTTTGGAAACCTATTAGGAGTAACCATTGTTACTCCTTTTTTAACAGAACAAGATGACTGGGTGTGCATTACAAGTCAATGAGGGTGATCTCTGCCTATACAGCTTACTGGGGGCTACCTTTGGAAAATCCCAGAACTTTTTATAATAGTTGTCAAATGACATCTTTATTGATTATTTATATTTTTATATATATATATATATATATATATATATATATATATATATATATATATATGAGAGAGAGAGAGAGAGGTCAAAACCTGTCATTGGGGGTACAGGGGAGGTAGTCAAATGTTGACTTTATGGGTGAAATATTTAAAATGATCAGTTGCTGAACAGCTTCTTATATCTTACTGTTCCAGAGCCTGGGGACAATAACCGCAAAGGTCCGATTGCCTTTAGTTTTTAGGGGAGAGGAGTCACTGAGAGAAGTTGTTGGGACGATGACCTCCATAACCTGGAGGCAAAATGCGGAGTCAAAAGATCTGTAATAATTATATAGACAGGAAATACAAAAGGTAACCATGTTGACCATAATGGGATCTTAAAATTAGTAAACATTATCTTTATTCTTGTGGCTAGACTACTTATATACACTGTATGTAATGTCTTTAGGCCATAATCATGCAATTATTGGTCATACAACCAGATGTGTAAGGATGTAATTTGACACCTCTGCACTGGTTCTGATCAGGTCAGATTTTGACATGTTGTAACTCAGCTTAGATATTTTTAACATTTTCTATTAGTTTTACTTAACAGTGTTGTAAGTTCAGTGCTTTGCTTGAAGATTGCATTTACCATTTTCGGATGTCCTGGTTGCTCTATAACCTCAGTACCATTATTTCTTCAAGTGGTTCGCTTGAGGAACAAGTCATTTTTATATTAAAACTCAAATGTCATTAACAAACTGTTACCATATTTTTTTCAGTGCAGTCAGTGATTTTATCTGACCAGCTTCCTTCTATTGTCTTTTCAGATCGTCCATCCATGGCGTTGTTGGACGAGGAGGATGGTGAGCATCCACGACGTGAGTGGAGTCCCAGCATGGGGCATGAAGAGCGTATTCCTATTCAGATCAAGGACAAAAGAGATTTGCGGGCCAACCAAGGAGATGATCAACTTCGTGGACATGGTTCTTGTAGCACTCCAGAGAATATGTTCTCTCCTCCTCGTGTTGCAAATGAATATCCCCAGGATGGCCCCCACACATCCAATCTCCCGCAGAATCAGGGTGTGGAAAACAGGGAAAGGGATCCTGGATCTCGAGGCCCCCCAAGGCATGTGAAGGCAGAGAGTGGAGGTGGCCACAGAGGGTCTACTTCCTCCAACAATGGCACCCAGCCTCTTGCACCAGTCAATCCAAACTGCTCAAATGAGAACAACATTGACATTATTGGGGTGGAGAATGGCGGACAGATGGGTGGTGCTAAGGGAGCTGGAAACGGAGCGAACAGAGGACAGGCTTCTCACATGCGTAACCAGGGAGCCAATGCCGTAGACTGCCCTCATCAAAAGTCCCCCCTACAAGGCCACATGTCTTCTTTCTGTTGCAAAGTTTGTGGTGAGGCATTTAGTCACATTGGCCACTTACACGTGCATGTACAAGTTCACACTCGGGAAAAACCTTACCGCTGTGGAGTATGCGGAAAATGCTGCAGCTCCTCAGGCAGACTTCAAGAACACCAGCGTAGCCACACAGGAGAAAAACCATTCCGCTGTCAGATTTGTGGAAAGGGCTTCACACAGATGGCTCACTTGAAGGTGCACATGAGGATCCATACGGGAGAAAAGCCATACAGTTGTCCCGTGTGTGGCAAGTGCTTCAGCCGCTCTGACAAAATCAAAAGGCATCTTCAGACCCATAGCCGTGAGGGAACATATTTCTCAGGGCAATGATGCAAGTGTGTTGTTATACAATCTGTTGTGTGAATCATGAAGAAACTTTTCTATAAAAAGCTAAAATTGCTGCCATTAGGATAAGTTTTCAAGATCTAGGAATCCTGCAAATCCTGGAGAACATTTTTTTTCTAACCTAATAATCCTCAGTCCAATAGAATTTATATTAGCCAGTTTAGTTTGTTGTTTAATTAATTTTGTGCTTGTCACTGAGTATTAAATCTTTGACACAATTGGAGTTATTAGTTAGACTTTCTGTAATATCTAACCTTTCTTTAGTCAAATAAATAGCAAGAAGTCTTCCACGCACACCTTGAAGCTGAGATGCAGCAAGAATGTCCAGCACAGTCACAGCTTATGAGCAGCCTGTGACTTAATATGAGTCCATCTTGTAAACAGTATTTTATGACATAAAATTAAGAGCAATGTATGCATAAAATCATCCTCATTTTATTAACTAACAAGAGAAGTGATGGATACAATTTGGCTAATGAAACCTGTGTGTTACATGGCTAAAACACTGCCAGTTTTTTTTTTTTTTTTAATGTAGCATTTTTTAAAATTAAAACAGAGTTGCTGAAATGCCCTGTAAACCGCAGACCTGGCTGATACAGTAGGACGAATGATCTAACATTTATCTCCAACAACTTTAAATATCGTCTAACCATTTTAAAAAAAATGGTGCTGCTAAACGCTGCCATCTCATATAAGCCCTTCTCAGACGTGATACATAACGTTGCTTGCCTTATCGGTCTGTTGAAGTCACGGCGTCAGTCATTTAAATATGGACTGGTTTTACATTCCTGCAACTCACTGCTGTGATGTGATGGAGAGTGCCATCATTTGTGCACAATATTTCTCATATGCGCAAAAGATTTGTTGCACTTGTGGAAACAAGTGTTGTCTGCATACAGAATGTTTATGTCTGTCATTGTTGTCAAGAGAAGAGCCTCTCTCTGTGTTGCAATGCGAGATGGTAAATGGAGTGGTTCTTATATAGCGCTTTTCTACTCTGAGCACTTAAAGCGCTTTGTACAACATGCCTCATTCACCCAAGCGCTTTCTATCTAGCATTCATACTCTGATGGGTGCATCAGAGAGCAGTATCCTGCCCAAGGATACTTCAGCATGCAGACTAGCCAGGAATCAAACCACCAGCCTTCCGATTAGTAGGTGACCTGCTCTACCTCCTGAGCTACAGACACCCCAATGCTGAGATGCTGATGAGATAGCCGCACCCTTACCCTCTCACTCCGATTCGGAGAGATCCATACCTGTTTTGGATTGAGCATAGATAAAATATATCATAAAGGAATTTCTATTAAGCTGAGCAACTCTCAAAGAGCACAGGAGACATACATTTTGCTATTCTTGTGTTTGGGTATCCAGTGATGCGACTGGATGCATTTCAGACTTGTGCACAAAGGGCCACGTTACAAGGTCTGAAATTGACTTCTAGAGAAGACTTCTAAAAAAAAAAAATCACCAAGGTGCACGTTCACGTATAAAGCCGACATGTTAAAATGTGTGCATGTCTGACTCTTGCTAGTGCTCCATGATGTTGACTAACAGGAGGATAAATCTGTCAGGAGAGTGTTCCACTATTTTGTGAAATAATGTGAGATTCTGTAAAATACCACTGTTTCTGACCCACCATTTAGGAATTTTGTGATTTTTTATTTTTTAACAACATGCACTATTGCATTAGTCCTGGATGATGCAGAAATCAACTCCCATGACAGGCCCAGGCAGTATTACTTTGTGTGTGGTTTTTCAGGGATTTCATTCACAACAGTAATTATTTAAATGTGAGAAATTCTTGGAGTGGCTTCCCTCCGTTGTGATTAGTTTTCAAGAATTATGGTTGGTTTTTGCAGAATAAAGTCCTTCCTCTTCAGAACTTTGATTGAGCCCTTCACAGCAGATCCATCACTTCCTCCTCTCAGGATTAATGCTGCATTCATAACTATGGGACATTTGAGAAGTATTAATGTATGACTTGAAAGAGTTTTGGTAAATTAAATTTGTCTCTGCTTGTAGCTGAAATAAATACAAAAATATCAACTTGTATCCGTATATCCTGCAAATTGAGGAATCAGAACAGAAGAGTGGTCTGTTCAGAGTGTGTCAGAGCTCAGTTGCTCGTCTCGCATCATTTGTCCCTCTACATGTGATGAATGCAGCATGAAAGAAGAAAAAAACTCCAGCACATCTTCTCAACTGACCAGCAGCCCTTCACTCGCAGTCTTCTCTGGGACATCTTTGTTCCCCTGCACACACATTATACTGTACAGTGTTGTATCGATATGTATTAAATGTTATTTTTTAATAAAGTAGTAATTGAGTATTCATTGCAGTTGTTTCGTATTATATATACCAAAGTATTCTAAGAAAGATTATTTTAATAGCCATTTACATCAAGCATTCAAAGGTACACTAAAAAAAGAAAAGACCCCGACAATTCAAAACGTCAAACTTGATTCAGTACTTTTTTGAGTTTTTCTCAACTTTTAACTGTTACTGACTTTACTAAGAGTTACACATTTAGGCAACAGTTCTGACAGTGTGAATTTTCTTGTTTGGATAATTATAATATTCCTGTGAGGTTAACAGTAAAATTCTAGCCTCAATGGCATGCATTTCTATCTTCAAAAAACAAGTTCCTGGTTGAGTAAACTGCTGCCCAGGATTTGAATGCATGACCTTTCATCAATGGTATTGGTTCATTCCTCACTTCAGGAATGTCATTCTCAGCACTTTTAATGCAGTTCTAATAATTTTTCATAACCTGCACTCACCTGTGCAAAAGACACAAATAATCAAAACCTTTTCATGCCAAAAATTTTTTGCAAAGTCAGTCAATAACTTCAACTCTTTTATCAATACCTTACTGACTGAAAGAGTAGTGCAAATTTCAGTCCTGATATAGAACAAAACTGAAATGTGAAGAATTATTTTGATACTTTAGACAATATAATTCCTGAAACTGAGAAAAGCAAAATGATATGAGAAAATATGCATGAGAAAACAGACAATGAAACTATCTGCAGTGTGAGAACATAGCACCGGCTGCTGTAACAGGCATGCCACTTCAACTGTTGGTTTTCCAAGTATCTAATCAGCCAATTACAAGCCAGCAATTTAAAAGTATTGTTATGGAGCAAAATCTCTGATTAATGTTTCCAGCACCTTATTGAATCTATGCCATGAAGAATTAAGGCAGCTGTGAAGGCAAAAAGGGGGACTCAGCCCAGCACTACCTAATAAAGTGGTCGATGAGTGCATATGTATAGTTCATGCTTGTGTGTAATTAGCAGTGCTATGACATGCACATATGACACAGGACTATGTATTTCTGTTTGTTTCAACTACACCTCTTCTGAGAACATGTTTACACTGTATTGGTTTTCAGTTGAAGAGATATTTCACTGCTACCACTGACAGTGTGTTACTGACCCTGCTCTTTCATACATATTTGAAAAAAAGGTGAAGTAATGAAGTAATTTGATTGAAAACGCTACTAATGCAATCAGTGTTAAGGAAGGTGAGAGATCCAGAGTCCTGACTGATGAAATTACAAGCTGTTTTGTTTTCTGAGTTGTGAGATTCAGGTGAGAAGTGTGTCAAGACAGTGATATATGTATTTAGTGGTGAAGCATATGCGTACAAAAACAACAAGAAAGGCTAATGCGGGTGGCATAACTGTGTTATGGATTTGAGAATTTTGAAAATCCACCATCCAAACAAACATATTTGGAGTTGCAGTTACGTTTGTCTTATTATTTTTATTACCCTGTGCATGCATTTGAGGGAGCTTGGTCTGTTTCTCTTAGCTCACCAGCAGTGTGATGACTTACCCGGAGGAAGAATAGAGCACGTCACAGCACAGTATGCTGTGCTTTTCTTACTATTACATGATCAGTAAAATGTGTAGTTGTCTTAGTTACAATAATGCAGTTTATAGTACAAAACAAATAAAAAGTCACATGTCTACAATCAAGACCTTTTAAACAGCATGTGGGCATTCAGGCTGTCACAATGTTCAACCTTGTTCTCAGTAAAGGATCCAATCATGCCATCTTATTTTGTAGTAACACATTCACAACACCTGGTGGGGTACTTTCCACATGAGTGCTGGCCATTAGTTTGATGGCAAGAGTGTAAAATGTGAATGTATATCTCCAAATTTAAGTACATATTTTGGTCTTTAGAACTTTTATAGATCAAAAGCAATTCATTATTTATCAGTGGAACTACTAAAAACCTACGTATGCATGTATTTGAAGTCTTTTTCTGCAACACTTAACCATATTAGTGGAACTGCAAAATGATGTTTCCAAAGGCAAGGAATATTCACTCAGTCTTGTAATATTTATCACAGTCGTAACATCTCTGTCTGTATGTTAGACGTGTCTGCCAGCAGCCGTGAATATTGAGAGTAACTTCAAAATCAAGGAGCCCTTCTGCAGCAGATCGATTTTGCACACCACACTGTGATCTTCAGTGAGATGCCAAATCTCGTCAAAGTGCAAAGAGGAAACACTTATTGCACCCAGCAGGAAGACCACAGATGTCCAGTGATATGATGCCAGGAGACTGGGGGAGATGTAGCTGATATTTTGCATTTTATTTGCTCATATCAAATTTCAGTAGTAATACTGAAGTACTAAAGAAGGCCAGTCTGGAATGGAAACCCATTTGCTCTCTTATTGAATGATTATATTAGCCAATCACAGGCAATCAAATCTCAACTCTTGTGCAATCAGCCATCAGAGTCAAATGATTGCTGGTGTAGAATAACTTAACTCCTGTCATGCAATCAGCGACTGAGATGGCTCTTTTGCCTGCTTCTCTTTGCCAGGTGCTTATACAGAAGTGTCACTTGTTGAGTGTGTCAGTGTGTGAGCACGTAAGTTACCATTCCTCATACTTACCGTTAGAGGTTTTCTCAAATGCTTTGGTTATTTCTCACATCAGGAACATCATTCTCAGCACTCTTAATGTTCTCAAAACAGTTAAGGTGTTTCTAATAACACAGACTCACCTGTGCAAAAGACACTGAAACAGTCAGACCTTTTTTCACATATGTCAAAACATGCAAAGTCAGTCAATCACCTAGGCTCTGTGATCAATGAATAAAACCCATTTCACCACCATTTTAAGACTAAGACACCAAATGGTTTCATACTTTCATCAAAGCCTCACTGACTTTGAAAAGAACACTGCAAAAATGTAGGGTAGAAAACATTCAGACACAAAAATGAAATGGGAAGAATTTGTTTGATATCACTGAAATTGAGAAAAGCAGGATGATGCATGTGAAACTATCATCTATTCCTTCGTTTTTTATTCCTCTACTTCCTGTTTTTCTTCTTCTTCTTTTTTCGGCTGCTCCCTTTAGGGATCACCACAGTGGATCATATGCTTCCTTTTCACCCTGTCCCTAGCTGTCTTGGCCCTGGGTCTGTTACCCAGTGTCATGAGTCGTTTGGACTTTGATATTTTTTTTTTTAATGCAGCTATTCTTCATGATTCCTGGTTTGTTTAATGTTTGTATTTATTTAGCATATTCTGTAAAGTACTTAATTTGCTGCTAGTTCTTAGTTGTTTCAGAGTTTAGTTCCTTCCTCAGCGTCCCATCCTCTTGTGCCAAGTTCCTTGTATTCACTGCATTCATGTGTCTGCGTTTTCCCTGTTTAGTTATCTCACTTCCTGTTTTATTTTGAGAATCAGTGCCTAGCAGCAGGAACTCAACATCCAACATCCTTTGTCCAGTGTGTCCACTATCCTTCCTCTGCTCGACATGAGCGGTCCCACTTATATACTCATTTCTAGTCTTGTCCATCCTGGCCTTCTTCTTTCATACATATTTGAAAAAAGTTTGAAGTGATTTGATGAAAAACCTTTTGTGCAAACCAAGATTTAATTTTTATATTTATTTTTTCTTACACAATATAAAAATATAAGATGTGAACATGCTACTTTTTAGCACAACCGCTGATTTACATCCTCAGTCCTCAGGTCACATAAAACTGTTGAAATGATAAATAAATAATAAAATAACACTAAATTGCGATAATATGGCTAGAGATGCCCACTGTGGACTAAATTCTGGCCATCCCTTGGGACCCCACTTGGCTCTGCTCTGGGTTTTACCCTGATTTATAATACTATATAGCAATACTTAATAATCTTTTAAAATACACCTCTAGTAACAATAGTAGAAGTGTGGTTTTTCAGTACACCTCAAAAGCAATTGCAGCTTGTATTGTCAGACCTCTCTGTTTAAAAATATTTTCAGAACCACACGGTGGTTTCCCAGCATCCTGGAAAAATTACTTTTCTCTACATTCACTTGCTTCTTAAGATCTAAAAATACCAGTGGGTTATCAATAATCTACGAGCTAATTAGTGTTTCTTTGTCTGACAGCTGTTGATTGATTGAGAGAACAGAGAGATGAGGGTGTTCTCCAGGGAACATTTATATGCCGATAGATCTCAGGTTTAAATATTGCATAAGGGAGGGGCTGTTCTTTAGCTGTTATATGGTCTATGGTCAGTGGTTTCCCGTTGGTTAGAAGCTGCAGCTAACAGAAATGGGTATTAGTCAATAAAACCATGTAATGTGCAAAGCGTGAAACATGGCTGCAAACAGATCTGTTTTTTATAAGGAAGAGAAGGAGCATAATTCAGTCAGTTTTATTCATAAGTGTCTGCTATGGGTTCGTAAACGGGTCTCTGATGAACATTTCGACCTCATAACAGAATGAGTCATTGCTCTCACTGATTAAAAACACTTCAGGTTTAGAATTTGAAGTGGCCAACCTTTAACAAATGAAGCTAAGCTACAGAAAAGAGAAGATGCTGCCATCTGTCCCAGAATATATAAGACTCAGATTTGAGTCACAGATCTGTTGTTGGACCTCCAGAAACCAGAGGTAAGCAAAAACCAACAAAACACACACAAACACTGGTGTGTGTCTGTGTGTGTTTCCACTAGTTTCTTTGTGTGAATGTGGAGACCTGTTCCTGTTTTTGTCACAGTCCCATAACTCAGCTTTGTGTGGCAAGTACACGCATTCTCTGGACACTGATTCAGTTTTCCTTCACTTCAGAGGAGCAGCATTCATCTTATCAGAGTAGTCTGCAGGGAGTCTGAACCAGAGATCTGACTTTCTGTAAGCACAGTCTGTGTTGTCATTGCAAGCTAACACTGGAGTAAAAGACTTCATGGTTTACCATGACAACAAGAATTCATTTAACTTCACAGCAGTTTTATGGTTGCCTGTCCCAGCTGTCATGGAGTGAAAAGCAGGGAACACCATGGACAGGTCACCAGTCGGTTGCAGGGCCAAGATGAGAGACAGACAACCATTCGCTCACATTCACACCAATTTAGAACCACCAGTTAACTTAACATGCATGTCTTTGGACCATGAGAAGAAGCCCGGGTGCCTTGATGGAGCCCATGCAGGCACCTTTCTAATACCAGTTGGACCCACTTTTGCCTTCCAAATTGTCTTAATTCTTCGTGGCACAGATTCAACAAGATGCTGGAAACATTCCTCAGAGATTTTGGTCCATATTGGCATGATAGCATCACACAGTTGCTGCAGATTTGTGAGCTGCTCATCCATGATGTGAATCTCCTGTTCCACCACATCCCAAAGGTGCTCTACTGGATTGAGATCTGGTGACTGTGGAGGTCATTTGAGTACAGTGAACTCATTTTCATGTTCAAGAAACCAGTTTGAGATGATTTGAGCTTTGCGACAGTGTGTTATCCTGCTGGAAGCAGCCATCAGAGGATGAGTACACTGTGGTCATAAAGGGATGTACATGCAAGAATACTCAGGTAGACTCTGGCATTTAAAAAAAAAAGTTTAGTTGAGGCCCAAAGTGTGCTAAGAAAATATCCCCCACATTATTATACCACCATTCTGATACAAGGCAGGTTGGATCCATGTTTTTATGTTGTTTACACCAAATTCTGACCCTACCATGTTGTAGAAGAAAATGATACTCATCAGATCATGTAATGTTTTTCCAGTCTTCTATTGTCTAATTTTGATGAGCGCGTGCAAACTGACACAGTGTGGTCTTTAGCTGCTGTAGCCCATCTGCTTCAAGGTTTGATGTGTTGTGCATTCAGAGATGCTCTTCTGCATACCTTGGTTGTAACAAGTGATTATGTTGTCTTCCCATCAGTTGAAGCAGTCTAGCCATTCTCCTCTGACCTCTGGCGTCAACAAGACATTTTCAGAATTGCCACTCACTGGATATTTTCTCATTTTCAATGAAAATAATGAAGTGGCCAGTGAGTTTATACTGTATTTTTCAGAAAAGACAGTTTAATCAGTTGCACTTACATATATCATACGGATTTATGCAACAACAAAAAAAATCATCATTGTAGATGCCAGCCTTGCATTTGTATGCAACCCCATAATAGGGGGATCATATTTAGTCTCTTTTTCCGACCAACAAACATCTGAACTTCCTGTCTTCAAGTACATACACTGTAAACACCCTGTCCTATCAAGTGATAGTGAGTTATTTCTTTGTAAACATGAAATATCTGGTGAACTACACAAAAACCAAGAGAAGGAAAACATTAATTTCTCACGCTTCGCATATCCTGCAGCTTTTGTTTGACTGCTCTATTCCATATTGATCTGTTTCTCACTGAACGCAGGCAGCAGGATTACATCTGTGGTGGTATGATCCTGCTTTTATCTTAAGACACAACGCTGCCTCTGGAGGAAATTAAGGCATACATTGTACTCCAGCAGGAGCTTAAATGACTTCAGAGCCAGACTTTCCTTAGTAACAAAGGACGACTGCAGTAACCAAAGTTTAGAAATTTAATTTCATAGGTCACTGAGGTCAAAGTCTCTCGTGCTAAGACTATAAAGAATTGTGGCTTTAAACTACTATGAGTTATGATGTAGACTATATATAATCACTTGGAAAATCCATAATAAGCATAGCAGGGGATTAATTTGTCTATAATAGGATTACAGACCTCAGTCACACATGAATGCCAACAGTACAGTAGCTACCCACCTGACACTTGTTTTTTCCTCTTGCTGCCAGCTTTGGGAAAGCACTTGAGGGAGAAGCTTGGATAAACAGGCACTAACTATAGAGGAGTGATTCAAAGGCTCAGAGGGGTGAAGCAGAAGAATCAGAATTAAATTTATTGACCAAGTATGCGTACACGTACAGGGAACTGGGCTCCGGTTATTTCTTTGCTCTCAAGTTACATAACAGAATAGACAACAGACATTACTGACGATAGTAACGTGACACAGACAATAACATGTCTAGCATGTGTGCAAAGATGTTGGAACAAATTATGGAATAAATAATTGATGGATAACTTGTTGTACAGTGAAACAGAAGAATGGAAATTTGAGCACAAGTGTGGAAAAAACCCAGACACAGAGTCAGAGAATCACTGTTGTGTAGGAATGACATAGTTTGGAATAAATCCTGAGCTGAACATGTGGCTGTGAGTGTTTCATGGATAAAGTTAGGTTAAACAGTGGGACTGTTTGGGAAGTAAACAGTGTTCAGGGGTGACTGACCACCCTGGCTGCTTTTGTGATGACCTCAAATACTAATTTGAGAGAGCAGATCTTTACATAGGAAAGAACTAAAGCAACACAGGAAACAAAGACTGTCTTCAACATGAACTCACAGAGACTAATACTGGAGTTAGTCCCTGTGAATAAAAAAAAAACATCTAGAGCTACTTACTGTGGCGGGGTGGCGGCAAGTGCAATGAATGATATAATGGTTAAGATGTGAAGGTAAGTAAATAAGAAAACCAGAATTTGAATAATGATTGCCTGACAACGCCACCCTGGGAATTTTACCCAGGGAATTTCACCAGTTAACTAAGGCACACAAGTTCGCCCACTAAGGAGGCGAGAGACGAGGTTCAATATTAAAACCACCACAATCTTTATTTTAAGAAAAATGATTAAAATACAACAAATTCATGAAACAAAAAAAAAAAACCAACAAAATTATTGCCAATAGCTGGGGCCCTATGGGGACAAAGACCAGTGCAAGGGGGGATGGAATCCCAAAACAATAAAACAAACTAAATCACCCAGACACGTGCGGACCACACCGGTGAATGAAGACTCCAATCCCAAAACATCACAGCAAACACGAGACAAAGGATAAGGGGAACCTCCACCCAAGCCACCAGTACTGCCACCACCACGGCCTCCAGCAACTGAAACAAAATCAAAACATAATCAATTAAAGAAAACAACTTCACAGGAACTAGGGGCAGTAAATGCCTCACACACACTTATTAAAACACTGGATGTGAACCCACATTAAAACTAGGCCACAGATAGACGGCGTATGCTCCGGGCCTAAAGCAGAGCTCTGCAGCTGATACCGCTGCCGTCTGTCAGCGAACGAGCTACGGCCACAGACCAACGGCAGCGGGGCCCCGAACCAGAGTGCGGCGAGATTGAGATGCAGCAGCACAAAGCCAAAGTCTCGCTGATGGAACAACGGCGAAAGCAGGATAACACTGGGCCGGACAGGGCCGGGTCCAAAACAGACAGAACAACACCGGGCCGGCCACGACAGGGCCCGGACAGGACCAAACAGGACAGCACAGGACAGCAGCGGCTCCGGTCAGCTGGGAGCTAACAACGTTGTCGCCAGAGGTAAGGCAGCTGGAGAACGCTAATTCCAAACAGGCTCATGCATCCGCCGAAAGGAATACGATGCCAACAGCTAGCTGACGTTTACCGCAGCAGGACATCTGCTTAACGCAGCCTATACGGGTGCCAAGAGCAAACAGCTCTGCTACACTGCTGAGACTGAGACCGGAAGCGACAATCAGCTGAGCATGAAGGGGAGACAGGTAAAGGTGCCGTTGATATACCGTCACTCCCACCACTGAGTGGCCGGCTCTTTAAGCGACATCGGTTTCGCCACATTCAGACATCAGTCTTGCCACATTACTGTACGTTTAAGAGAGAGAGTGTTGTGGTTTCTTTTGTTTTTTGTTTTTTTTTTAGCCTGTCATGTCTGGCAGTTTTCGCAATCGGAATGATGATCTGAATGCACTGATGTACCAAACATATTTGCTTTTACAAAAACAGCTCTGTAAGTTTTTATATGCTATTCTGATTAATGTTTGTATTTTTATTTTTTTAAATTTAGTTATTTATTCCAGGGCTGACAGGCAACAAGGAAGGGGATAGAAAAGAGTGGGGAAAAAAGAGAAAAAAAAGTGGGGGAGAGAGAAACAAAGGGGAGAAAGAAAGTAAATATACATACATACATACACACATTCTCATATTTATACATATACACACATACACACAATTATGCTGTTTGCAGTAATGTGTGTATGTGCCTCTGTCATGGAATGTACTCAATAATGAGGGTAAGAAACTGCAACCATGCCCCCCGCGATCCAGAGGTGAATAGGAAAGGACCCAGGGGACCCGGGCCATCCACAGCCCACTAGGAGCTCAAAAGACCTGAGGCCACACATCCTGATGGCAACCGCGTGCACACCCCAGAGGAGAAAGACCCCAGACGGAGCCCCCACAGCCAAAGGGCAAAAGTCCAGAGAGCCAGAGGCAATTAGCCCCCCCCCCCGCAGGCCGGCACCCCCAGCACGAGCCGAGCATGCAACCCCCGAGGCCCCAAGCGCCCGAGAATGGCCCAACACCCAGCAGAACCCCCCCAACTCCAAGGGGGCCCAAGCCACCCCCAGGCCATAGTCGCCAAGGGAGCGGGTCAAAAACCACGCCAAGACATCCGGCCACACATCACGGGACCCACAGGCACCCACACCCCAGGGGGGGCAGTGACAATCAGTGGGGAGCAGCGTGGAGCGGTAGGGAGGGGTAACTCCCACCCCTCCACAAAACCATGTCCCACAGTTGCCAAGGCTCAGCAAGCCACAGACCCAGGCCCAACTGTCCATACACACACACACACACACACACCTACACACAAACACACACAGACGAATACCATATACCTGGTGTGGGTAAGCAGGTTTCAGAACAGAGCCAGTGGCAACCCAGGAAAGCAGCCAGCCCAGCCCCGAACAACTAGCCAGTCCCCACCCAAGGCAGGGTGTATGAAACTGGGGTGTGAGAGGACCTGCACACCCCCTCCTCCCACCCAACTTGTTTGGGGTGATGTGAGTGTATGTAATGAGAATGTGTATGACTGTGTGAAAGCTACAGTGCTATTAAAATTGGAGGCACAGATGTAGTATGAGCACTGAATAACAGTGCCCATCCACACTGCCCCCCCCCCAGGCCCTCAATGTCTAAAATGTAAATAAAACTGAGGAGCAGGCAGCAGTCGAACAGACAAGTGGCGCCACCTCAGCAGCACCACCCACTAACCACTGTGTGACACACCTGCCCCCCAAAGCCCTATAGGTTTCTTTTGTAACCATGTTTTTTTCCCCCCCGTGGCTTCTGCGCTCCTCTGCCTGTGTTTCCTTGTTTCTCTGTATTTGTTTATTCTTTTCTACTAGTTCCTGTTTTATTTTGGATGTTGTCATTGTGGTTTTCACTGTTTGTTCATCCTGCCTTTGGTCTGGTTCCACTCTGTTTGGTGTCTAAGATCACCTGCACCTTATTGCCCTTCTCCCTGTTGTGTATTTAGTCTGCTAACATGCATCCTTTTTTTTTTTTTTTTTTTTTTTTTAGGCCTGTCATGTCTGGCAGTTTTTGCAATCGGAATGATTATCCGAATGTGCGCTGATGTACCAAACATATTTGTTTTTACAAAAACAGCTCTATAAGTTTCCTATAGGCTATTCTTGTTAATGTTTATATTTTTATTTAGTTAGTTAGTTATTCATGCCAGAGCTGACAGGCAATAAGGAAGGGGATAGGAAAGAGTGGAAAGAAAAGAAAAAATAAAATAAAATAAATAAATGTTTTTAAAAAAAAGGTGGGGGAGTGAGACAAAGGGGAGAAAGGGAAAAATATAATCCATAAAAGTAGATATACATACATATTTATATATACACACACACACTGCACACAGCAAGACTGTGTGCAATGTGTGTGTATGTGTCTCTGTTATGGAATGTACTCAGTAATGAGGGTACGAAACTGCACCCATGCCCACCGCAATCCAGAGGCGAATAGGAAAGGACCCAGGGGACCCGGGCCATCCACAGCCCACTAGGAGCTCAGAAGATCCGAGGCCGCACGTCCTGATGGCAACCGCACGTCACCCCAGAGGAGGAAGGGGGGGGACCCCAGACAGAGCACCCACGGCCAAAGGGCATGATTCCAGAGAGCCAGAGGCAATGAGCAGCCCCCCCCCCTGCAGGTCGGCATCCCCAGCACAAGCTGAGTCATGCAGCCCCGAGGCCCCAAGCGCCCGAGAACAGCCCAACACCCAGCAGACCCCCCCCCCAGCGCCAAGGCGGCCCAAGCCACCCCCAGGCCACAGCGGGGGTCAAAGGGAGCGGGTCAAAAACCACGCCAAGACATCTGGCCACGCATCGGACCCATGGGCGCCCACACCCCAGGGGTGGCAGTGACGGTCAGTGGGGAGCAGCGTGGAGGTGTAGGGAGGGGTAATGCCAGCCCTTCCACAATCGTGTCCCACAGGTGCCAAGGCTCAGCAAGCCACAGACCCAGGCCCAACTGTCCATTCACATACACACATTCACATACACACACACATGCACACAAGTGCACCAGTCACACACACACACACACACACGCATGCACACAAGTGCACCAGTCACACACACACACACCTACACACACGCATGCACACAAGTGCACTAGTCACACACATTCACACACACACATGCATACCATATATGCATCCTTGGTCCCTTAAATTATGTCTGCCCTTTGGGTATAACCTTCTCCTAGTGAGGATGTGAGAGGAACTAGTAAAGAGTCTTTGGCTACTTATTTATGACATGCTGCACAGTTTACTGTCAAACCATAAGTTTCTATTTTAAGTGTCTAAAACACAAGAGGCCTTTATTCACTGATAAGTAAACTGATTAACATAGTTATAGATATTACTGTTTTAAAGTAACTTAGTAAAATTTCTTTTAAATCTTTGTATTTGTTATGACACGAAAACACTTTGCAAATAAATTACATTATATATTTAATATATTTAATGTGTTAGGTTTGTTTAAAGTAATGATATGCTGCATACCAAGTTATTGTTACATTATCTGAGGCCTTTATTCACTGATAAGTAAACTGATTAACATAGTTATAGATATTACTGTTTTAAAGTCATTGAGTAAAATTTCTTTTAAATCTTTGTATTTGTTATGACATAAAACACTTTGCAAATAAATTACATTATATATTTAATATATTTAATGTGTTAGGTTTGTTTAAAGTAATGATATGCTGCATACCAAGTTATTGTTACATTATCTGTTGACCTTCATACACAAGACTGCAATATAAGCACAGTGGGAAAAACAAAAGTCTATGATCTTTTATCAGCCATCTGATAACACTCATCTGTGTTTCCTTGCTGTAGGCTCCTCCAGAAGCCTCTGTATCTCTTCCATGTGCAATTTAGTAATTTGAAGATCCTTCATGGTGGCAGAGAAAGGACAGTTTCAAGGTCATGGAAGGAAAGAGGATGTGAGGAAGTATAAATTAGCATTATAAAAAGCACCTATTGTGTCTTCTGTCATAATTTGCCAGATCATTGTGTTAGCAGAGATTTTACTGGAGGACAATATTACACTTGATTATTCCTGAACTGAAATCTATATGAGAAGTCTTTAACAGCAAAGATGATGGCTGTCCCTCAATGTACTCAAAAAAGCTAAACAGCAGCCAAACTGGGAAATGTACGAGCCAGTTGTGTTGTTGCACTGGTGCATGTGCAGAGTAGTGGTTCAAATATTTCTCAAAGTGTTCTGGTGGGATGAGAACATTAATTGGCACTCTGGCTTGAGGTGTAAATATTGGCAATTGTGGGGGCCAGTCAATCTATCAATTCCTTCATCCTCCAGGAACTGCCAACATACTCTTACCACATGAGGCGGAGCATTGATGTGCAGCAGGAGGAACCCAGGACCCACTGCACCAGTGTAGGGTCTGATAACAGGTCCAAGGAGCTCATCCAGATGCCTAATGGCAGTCAGGGTGCCCAATCTCAGAGTGTAGGGATATGATTTTTCCCTCCTGACCTGATGTTCTGATCCCCCTTGCATTTGTGTACATTTGTGTTGTACCTCATCAATCTCTTGTTGCGATAGCAGTTGCTTCTTGCGGTTGTTGGAATACTGAGCTCCGGGGTGTTTTGATCTTAGGCAAGATGTTGGGTGTAGCCCACTTATCATCAGAGTTAGTTTGAAACAAAGCATTTCTACCCCACCTGGACACACTCTACCATTCTAAGATTATTTCTGCAAATCAAATATTTTTTCTTTCAGGAAAAATTATATTAAAAGGAAAATAATAACACAAATTATTATTTAAAGTTAATGCTGATTTCAAACAGGGGCTTCATATTTCCTTTTATGTTGTCCCCCTTTTTCTTAGATAATGTTGTCATTTTTATTTATTTTTATTCTCCTGACATCTCTCCACTTCTGGCTTTGCCCTTCTATTTCTGAAGTTATCACTTCCTCCTCCAGTCTCCCTCCCTCTTGCAGCCTAACTGTCTCTTGGCCTTGCCATCATATTTCAAAGCAGCCTTGTTGATGATAGCCTTGGTGCAAATGCACTGTCTGAAGCCATAACTCTCCAGGATTACATGCACAGTCATATATCTGGTTCCCTATCTAGGTAAAGAAGGAAATCTGTGTGTTTTTCAGTCTGCTGGTAGTGAGTGCCTGTAAGTAGCAAAATAAATCACCCTGATCCAGTGTTACATGCTTCTTTGAGTGATAGCAAATCAGCAGTGTGTGACCAAAATAAGAATTCAATGCCACACATTTTTGGAAGCAGTCAACCACTGCAGAAACCGCCAAACTGTGACATTTTACTATTTCATGAAAAATCTTATATCATTTTTAATTTGATGGCAGCAACACATTTTCCAAAAAGTTGGGACAGGGGTAACAAAAGGCTGGAAAAGTAAGTGGTACTAAACAGAAACAGCTGGAGGAGCCTTTTACAACCAACTGAGTTAATTGGCAACAGGTCAGTAACAGGTATAAAAAGAGCATCTTACAGAAGCAGCGTTTCTCAGAAGTAAAACTGGGTGGAGATTCACTAATCTGTAAAAAAAATAAATAAATAAAAAATAAACAAAAAACTGCATCTGGAGCAATTTCAGAATAATTCATGTATTTACAGGAAGAAGAAATAACTGAAGGAGAAATATACTGTAAGTAATTTTAAGTAGTGCATAACTTCTGGGTATTTTGGTGGAAAAACAAGCAAAATCTGCCCGTCTCACTCTGTAAACAGTACTTTTAGGGGCACAGGCAGTATTATAAAGTAGGTTAATGTTGCCTTTACACGTTTTAGAATGCGTTATATTGGTATGCATCATGAATGTTCCAGTATTTGCCTGCCCTCTGACATTACATACAAAAATGTGATAAGGACTGCTCTCCCGTTCCTACTTAAAATAACTAATAAACACCAGCAACCACAGCAGGGCATAGGTCCACATGATTTTATATTGATGGAGCCAAGTCTAAATTGATTTTGATTTCTTTCTCAAACACTGTTCAACCAGAACTGTAAAGGGACTGTGAGAAAAATACAAAAAAAAAAAGGGTATGATGGGAAAATTTTTGTTTTTCAGCTAAAATAGGAAATTATGCATTACTTATAATTGCTTAAAATATAACTTCTCTTTTCATATTAAAAATAAGGATAACTGTTACATCCTTCTTGCTTCTCATCTTGATGGCAGCTTAACAGCCTGTTCCCACATTCGAAGTGGAACCTGGGCAGCTGCAATGTCAAGCTACAAGACAGGGATGAATAATTAATTCAAATCCCAATTTAGATTTTCCATCTTTTGTTGTGGTTTTCTTTCATCCTGCCTGGTATATGTAGCTTTAAGCCTGGTCTATTTTCATGAAAGCCAAAAGCATACTAAAGACTCTCAGTAATGTAACACTGCAACATTTGTACAAGGTCTTTTTATGGTCTTTGTGCTCCACTGGTTATAAGATTTAAGTGGAAGATGACCACACGCATGTGAGGGATGGCTGTGTAGGTAAAAAGCAACATATATTAAGAGTCACAAGTGACTCTCTAAATCAGCCATTGCTACTCAGCAGACAAAAAACCCCATGACTCAAATCCCTAAATTATGAGCACCCAAATGAAAGATTTGGTACTACACTTGGACACATTTTCCCCTCCAAAATAATCAGCTCTTTCTAAAGTTTATATTGACCTATACAGTAATGACTCAGAGCATTCTGCAGATCCATAAGCAGACCCATATTTAAGTAGATTAGAAAGCTTGCAATGTGCAACAGTAACTACACATCATCAATTTATTGATCCATATCAGACACTACCACCTCTTTTCATCCTTAATTATAGCTTGGTGTTATGTATTCATATACTGGATGTCAAGGTATTTTTATTGTGTTTCTGGTTCAGTGAATTTATGTTTTAAGTGGAGGATGGCAGTGGGGAGGTGAGGGATGGATGGGCAGGGAACAATCAACAGGCATGAATCTGCAGCAATATTCCTCTTAAAATATTTGAGTTTGGCCAAATACAATATACAGTTATGTTCACACGTATAGGAAAAGGAATATTCTTTCATCACAAAATTCTTATATGACTGTAGGCATTTATCAAGCAAATTAGTGTGTGTCACATTCCCAAAAAAAATATTGAATTTGGCTCCAGCCACAGTGTTTAATTTGAGATGTTTATCAGTTTCTGTCATGCCAAACAATGTCTGGGCAATGGCACTTACACAAACAACCAATGAATTAAGTTGAAACTAGTCAAAATAAGGTCATTTTCCCATGTTCCCTCCCATCCATCAATCTATCCAGCCATTTTCTTTGGTTATCCAACTCAGGGTTGCTGGGGCAGGGGCTGGAGCCTATCCCAGCTGCCATAGGGCGAGAGGCAAGGTACACCCCGGACAGGTCGCCAGTCCGTCGAAGGGCCAACACAGAGAGATGGACAACCCCGTGTTAATCTAATTGTTAATCTAACTGGCACTAAAATGAATGAAGTACAGGAAATACTGCACTTTCTGTTTGAGGGGAAGGAAAGAAAGGAAGGGAGGAGGGCTGTTGAGGGAGTTGTGGTTCACTGGGCACTGAGTTTAGTGGGCCTCATTAGAGATGAAGCTTCATAATAGAGGATTCGCACTAATAACCCTGCTGCTTTGACCCATGTGGGCCGACATGGTTCAGTGAGGACTGGCTTTGAGGAATATGTTAGGATTTCAAGTGCCCCTTTCAGGTCCCAGGGGCTCTTCTGTTGTTTCCCTTGTAGAAATTATTTATTGTGATGACAGGATTACTCTGAAAATCAATAACATTAATTAGTAAGCCATCAAATGAACTGGCCTAGCTCCAGAAAAGGATAAGGACCTTAGAGACAAAAGTGGGGAAGTGATTTACTGCACTTTTACTCTGGCTTCCTGCCAAAGGTTAAGAGCTGAATGATGATTAAAGGGCAATACATATAACAAATATAGATACTGTATATAAAGCTGTTTCATTACTTTTGCCACCATGAAGCAGCACTGAGGATACCAGCCTTCTTAAGACTTTAAAACGCCTATTTTAAAAACAAATGTGTATTGTTACATTTTTAGTCATGAACTCGAGGTAACCATGCATTCTCAAAAACAAGAAAAAGTCTTGAATACTCTGAGAATGAAAGGCCTTCTATGGTCTGAGTTCAGACCAGTCATACATCTGTGGAACATAAAATGTAATTAGATTAGCCGACTCTTGAGAAAACTATTCCATCCAACTGATCAGACCGACAGATTCTGTTTGAATGTACCAGCAAAGCTGTCTTCTCTGTTCTCCATCAAAACAACCATATCTCCTGCACCCTCATCTCTATGCAGCTTCAAGGAGTCCTGAATCATATCCAGGTATTTATGTCTTTTACTGCATTATACTTTGTAATATGAGATGGTCAGAGAGATTTGTTTTGACATGATGAATGAACACTATTTATAGTGACCCTGGTCCAGGACAGAGTCCTCAAACTGACTGAGTGGAGTGGAGTATGTGTATTTTGTTTGTACTGGTTGTAAATACAACAGATACAAACATTCATTTGTACCCTTATCAATTAAGCTAATCAATGAGCAAACTTGAAGTGTACATATGGCAAAATGTACAGTTTCTTATAAATTGTATACTGGTTTTGTATTTTACAGTTCTTTTACAGTTATTGTAAAATTTTCTGTGTTGTTTTATTGTATTTATTGGAATTTAGTGGCGTTTTTGCTCTGTTTTTGTCATGGTCCTGGGCCGGTGGCCCGGTGTTTTCTGTTTTTGTTTCCTGGTTTCCCTGGTCCCTGATGTTTCTGCGTCTTCCTGGTCCTGTCCCTTCCTGTTTTATTTTGATGGTCCTGTGTTCCCCTTGTCTAGTGTCTAGCTTTGCTTCCCCCTGTGATTTTCCTGATTTGTTTCACCTGTTGTGTCCAGCTGTTTTCTCTTGCCCCGATTGCCCTCATGTGTTCTTAAGCCCTCCGTTTTCTTCCGTTCCTTGTCGCGTCATCTTCATTGTGTCCTTCCGTGTTCCCCGTTCTGTGCTCCAGTTGCTTGTCTCCCTGCTTGGCACCATTTTTTAGTTCTGTTTATGTTCCTGTTTTATCCTAATAAACCTGTGTATCCCCCTTACCTCTGTCCGGCGTGTTCTGCATTGGGGTCCTGCCGTCATCCTGCCTGCCACACAGCTGTTCCTTGACAGTTTTATTGTGCAGGGGTACACTCTTCTTTTTAAACCAAGACAAATTTCTCCCAAGGGAGACAAATAAAGAATCTTGATCTTGAATCCAGGGAGGTTAAGCTAAATGTATTCAGTCTTGCTGCAGTAGGTGTGGGGAATCTCTCCTTTTCTTTTATCTATATCTACTATAGATATATTCAATTTATAGACACCTTCAGTTGATATATGATATATATGATTGGATAGAATTCATTGTATTTCATGTTAAATGTGTCTTAATTGTTCAGTTGGTACAAGGAACATAAAGCTCAAAGACTAACAATCACTCTGATTAGAGGACCAAATAATGAGACAGCAAACTGTGTTTCATATGAATCACACAGTGAATATGTTACATGCTGACTATGACACAAAAGTCTTGTTATCATTGTGTGTGTTTAATCACATCAATACAAAACATCCCTCAGCGCATCCTGAGAGCGAATTCTACATTTAGTCCATTCAGCCGCCGAGATGGGTCGATCAAAATGTCAGAGGGAAACAGGAGTGAGCTGAAGCAGAGACACAGAGGCTGTTGAGTCAGCGAGTGTCTCAGCTCAGATCCTCAGAGAGGAGCAGTCAGTCTCGGCTGTGGTTCTGCATGAATGGTCTGACTGATCTTTGAGGCGGCGATGTATCAAACAAATGTCAGAGCACTGCCCAAAGCTGTCCAAACCAACAAAATTTCCCCTTTATCTTTACAATTCTTTCACATGCTTCAAACAGCACAAAGTCTAAAGGAACACCATATGTAAAGTGAAGAAGCTTCACAAACAATTATCACAAAAATGGAAATCTGAATAGGACAAAAGCTAATTTTCGCCATCTGGAGTTATCCATCTGCTTTTCTAAAAGCTCATAGATTAAAAAAAAGACATGACATACATCTTATTTTATTCTCTGTCAGTTAATCTAAATGTCACCTGGGTGTATGGGTATATGTTCCGTGGCTTCTTCTTGTCCCGTTTGCAATCTAATCTGAACATGGTGTCTCAAACCCCGCGGTGCTGACATTTGTTGCAGCAACAATGTTGTCACAGAGATAATAGCCTACCTGGGGAGAGAGGGACACAAAATTCAAAGAGGTTTTGTCTCACTGCCATAAAAAGTTAATCAGTGAAATGCAGCAAATGCCATTTATGGAATTCAGCTGTGCACATCTCCAAAATATTCATTGGGGGCAGAGAACAATAACCCATCCCGCATACAGCTTCCTAATGATTTGACAGACCATCACAATCATACCACACTAAAAGCCAAATGACATTCACAGTAGACAGCATCTCTGGTTAATGGAGGGAAATCAAAGTGGAGGCTTAAGAGTTGGAGGGTGTCTGTACTGCAAGCTAGTCATAATAAATAATTCCTTAAAGAAACAGTAAAATTTTTTAAAATATAAATTTATTTAGTAATTACAGTTAGATGACACTATCATGTGTTTTGGCTACACTAAATATTAAGCTAAGATCACGTGACATTTAGCTTTTGGAGCTCAACCAAGCAAGCAACCAACCATAAATAACATTTATCTACTCAATTTGTCAACTTTTATTTAATAAATTTAACTTTAGAGGTTGTTGTGTTAACAAAGTGTACTTTCACATTACTATAAACATCAGAGTGATGCTGACCTTTTCATTTTCTCACCAGGAAAGCTAAAACATTTTTGCCTCTAAAAAGCTCAGCTATGCCTTTAGGTTGATTCTGACAATGTTTGTGTTAGCAGTATCAAGTTGCTACACAAACTGACTGTCAACATGCCAAAAAATCCACTCAGCCTAGATCCAGTTGTGAAGTCACCACCTTTAACTTATTGCATGCCAACAGCAAAGCTTCCTCTGGTGATTGGCATGTGTTTATAATTTTAAAGGGATACATTATTATCTCATGTCCTCTGCCTTATCCTTATATGGAAATGCAAAACATCATGTGAGGCAAATGAAACACATCTGTCTAATTTACTATTTGAAACATCTCATTACTGTGAACCTGTAGGTGTTTGCACCCAAAATAAAGGGAAATAATAATAATAAAAAAAACATCATGCAATGATTAGCCATTTTATATAATATATATGTATATACAGGGTTTGGACAATGAAACTGAAACATCTGTCATTTTAGTGTGGGAGGTATCATGGCTAAATTGGACCAGCCTGTGGGCAATGTTCATTAATTGCACCAGTAAGAGCAGAGTGTGAAGGTTCAATTAGCAGGGTAAGAGCACAGTTTTGCTCAAAATATTGCAATGCACACAACATTATGGGTGACATACCAGAGTTCAAAAGAGGACAAATTGTTGGTGCACGTCCTGATGGCGCATCTGTGACCAAGACAGCAAGTCTTTGTGATGTATCAAGAGCCACGGGATCCAGGGTAATGTCAGCATACCACCAAGAAGGATGAACCACATCCAACAGGAATAACTGTGGATGCAAGAGGAAGCTGTCTGAAAGGGATGTTCGGGTGCTAACCCGGATTGTATCCAAAAAACATAAAACCACGGCTGCCCAAATCACAGCAGAATTAAATGTGCACCTCAACTCTCCTGTTTCCACCAAAACTGTCCGTCGGGAGCTCCACAGGGTCAATATACACGGCCGGGCTGCTATAGCCAAACCTTTGGTCACTTGTGCCAATGCCAGACGTTGGTTTCAATGGTGCAAGGAGCGCAAATCTTGGGCTGTGGACAATATGAAACATGTATTATTCTCTGATGAGTCCACCTTTACTGTTTTCCCCACATCTGGGAGAGTTACAGTGTGAAGAAGCCCCAAAGAAGCGTACCACCCAGACTGTTGCATGCCCAGAGTGAAGCATGGGGGTGGATCAGTGATGGTTTGGGCTGCCATATCATGGCATTCCCTTGGCCCAATACTTGTGCTAGATGGGCGCGTCACTGCCAAGGACTGCCGAACCATTCTGGAGGACCATGTGCATCCAATGGTTCAAACATTATATCCTGAAGGTGGTGCCATGTATCAGGATGACAATGCACCAATACACACAGCAAGACTGGTGAAAGATTGGTTTGATGAACATGAAAGTGAAGTTCAACATCTCCCATGGCCTGCACAGTCACCAGATCTAAATATTATTGAGCCACTTTGGGGTGTTTTGGAGGAGCGAGTCAGGAAACGTTTTCCTCCACCAGCATCACGTCGTGACCTGGCCACTATCCTGCAAGAAGAATGGCTTAAAATCCCTCTGACCACTGTGCAGGACTTGTATATGTCATTCCCAAGACGAATTGATGCTGTATTGGCCGCAAAAGGAGGCCCTACACCATACTAATAAATTATTGTGGTCTAAAACCAGGTGTTTCAGTTTCATTGTCCAACCCCTGTATGTGTGTGTGTATATATATATATATATATATATATATATATATACACACACACACATACATACATATATGTCTATATGTATATGTATATATGTCTAATATTACTCACTTTAAAACTTACTTCCAAAACAACTCTGACCTGTTAAGGCACGGACTCTGCAAGACCTCTGAAAAGATGTTATCAGTAGATCTGTTAACTCTGTGGGCTGTGAGGTGAACCCTCTGTGGATCAAACTTGTTTTTCCAGCACACTCCACAGATGTTCGGTTAGACTGAGATCCGGGTAATTGGGAGGCCGGGTCAGTGCCTTGAACTCCATCATGTTCCTGAAACCAGCTGCAAGGTATGTTATCTTGCTGAAAGAGGAGATAGCCATCAAAGAGAACCTTTGACGTCAAGAGGTGCATGTGGTCTGCAGTAATATTGAAGTAGGTGGTACACATTAGTGACCATGTGAATCCCAAGGTTTCCCAGAAGAGCACTGACCAAAAATAAATATTGTGAACAGACATTTTTAAGAGAACGCTGAAACTCAATAAAGATAAAGATATTCTCTGTTTCCTGTTTGCATAATACAATTTACAGTGAAATATAAAATTTTTAACCTACAAAAACTTTTATTAATAGCCTTAAATAAGTCTCGTTTCACCTCATTGACCCTCTTACTCTGAGGATTCTCATGTGCAACGAGTGGGATGTAGATGGACAGTGCTGGGGACTGAAGTGCATATTAGAAAAAAACTGTTTTGCCAAATAATTATATCAAACCTTAATTTCCTGGATGACAGCACAAAATTATGAGCTCTGTGTCTGAGGATGCCAGTTGCTTATACTTTTACAATTTCACATCAGCACACAGGATTTTGGTGCAGCTGGGGCTTCTCCCAATGATATTGACTAGCAGCAAAATTACTTTTACAATGCTACTGTGACTGTGGCATGAATGGAATTAATTCTGCTAACCAGCTGAAAAAGGCTGCATAAAGCTGCACAAGGGAGAAATCTAGAAATCTCCCCTCTCTGTTCTAACCACCTCCAACCACATATGTGGCTAAAAACACATCTTTCCTGACTTTTGGCTTCTCACAAGATCCAAACTAGGCTCTCGCAGCTGAAAAGCCTCTGCATAACCCACAGCACCACCCCTTCTTAGTTCCTTTGTGCTACTTTTGTAATTCCTACTTTTTCTGCGCTGAAAAACCTCAGCTCTTATTAGGTGCAAGAGTCTAGTTCGCTGCTCAGAACACTTTAATTACAATTTCCTGAAATGTTAACATGGATTTTTTTTGCCCAGTTACACCAAAAATTTGTTGCCCTTTTGCAGTTTTAATTTATATAAAAATATTAAAGTGTAAAAATGACAAATATTTGTTTAATAATTATCTATGTAACCCTCAGTAAATTAGCCAAACCAGAAAGCTGGCTTCCATTTGAGAGCGCAAGCATAACCAAATCTAGGAGATGATCTACAGGAAAGATATGCTAACTGTCTGTGGCATGAATTTTAATTTTTTGGAGAGAAAAGAAATTTCATATTTCATATTGTTGATAAGTCAGTCAACAAATCGCTCTCGTCAAGTTCACTGTCCTCCCTGAGGGAACGACTCTACCTGTCCAATCACATTCTTTCTTTCCATAAAAAGTTCTTGTGGCCCAGTTCCTGTAAATTAGTACTCATTCATGTCATTATATAATTACTTAAATATATCCCACCACAATACTCTCAAAACACGACCCCAATCTCTGTTTGTTTTTTAGGTGCTTCCTTGCTCCAAAACACCTGATTCAGATGATTGACTGGGTATTGGTAACACTGCAGCTGTCTGATAACAAGATGACATTTAAACTGAGTATCTTGGAGCAGGGAAGCACCTAAAAACCTAAAACAAGCAGTCCCAAAGACCAGAGTTTAGAAGTACTGCTTTAGCATTAAAACTGCAGTTTTAGTAAATCATGTAAATCAAAATTTGTCTTTAAACAACCAAAAATACCTCTTCAGCTATTCATGCACATGAACAGATTTTTAAATGTAGTCATTTCAGTTTAAACATGTATAAAGATTTAATTACTCTTATCAGAAGGTGGCACTGTGTCCCATGTGCATTTGGTCCCTGCAAGGATTGGTCCACCCCCAGGTCAAAGGTCAAACCCTGTTTTACCAAACTGTAATTTGTCTTGTGTCATTAAATAAATAAATAAATACAAATGTTAGGGACAGTGTAATCAAAACTGTGGTTTGTTGCCTGAGGGCAACACCATGCCACAGAGAGCTAAACTGACCAAAAAACTGAAACAAAACACAAACCCGAAGAAGTTGGCATGCTGTGTAAAATGTAAAAAAAAAACCAGATTTGCAAATATTTGCAAATCATTTGAAGCTGTACTTAATTTAAAATAGTACAAAGACAACAAATTAAATATTTGAATATATGTTCATTTTGGACGTGATTTGACCGGGTGGAACATGTTACTACTGATTATCTTAGCAGAAACATGTTTGGGTAAAAAAAAGAGCTTTCCAAAGACTTTGCAGGAGAAAGCAGCTGTTATTTACTCCGTATAGATTTTTTTCCCCTGTATTTCTTTTGTGGCCAAACATTTCCCAGATGCCCATTAGAGCTTTAAATGTCAAGGCTGAAAAAGAATGCGCCTAATAAAGATGAAAAGCAGCTATGATGATGCTGCAACTTAAAACGAGACTGGAAGTTTTAGTTTGTATTGTAGTTAATAAATTGCAGTTTCTTTCTTGAGCTCTAACGCAACGTTATTGTGAAGAAAAACTTATTTGTTGTAACTGGGTGGGCGTGCACTTCGGGCGATATGTAAATGACAAGCTTGAGTTCGAGGTTGAGTTGGTGTCCAGTGTAACTTGTTAATGACCTCTGTGGGCCGTGACGCCAATGCACTGGATCACTGGCCTGTGAAAAGGTGATCTTCAATCCCCTCTAAATCTGCTTTATGTGTCCAGTGAACACCTCTGCTCATTAACTTTGTTAAAAATGCCACTGAAATGCATCCAAGAGACTTTTGACTGACTTCTTGAATTCTGTCACTATTTTTTTTAATTCAAATATGTTGCTTTACTGTTGCTTTCTTTTGTCTAACACTTGAAATTACACTTGTTATATCCTGTTTAATTATTTTTTAATCTTCTAATATGTTTAGTTCAGAGATACACTTATTGTCTATATGATTTCCAGAAATGCTGCTTAGAGGCTGACTTTTTGTTTCTTCCATTTCACAGGAGAATAGATACAAGCCAGCCCGTGTCCTCACCTGTCAGTTCCTTTCCTGGCGCGAACTGAAGAGCCTCTGGGTGTCTGTCTTCTCTCCCTTGTTTTTCTCCCAGAGTACTGTGCACCTCTGGTGACCTGTCCATCATCTACACCATCTCAGCCCCACAGAGCCGTGTAAACAACAAGCTAGCAAACAAGTGCAAGAGATACACCTCTGATGGAGGAGGCGGGACACATAATAATCAGACTCACATAGACTCAGCAGGAGCTGGCAGGTTCTTAGTAGAACGACTGCCTGCTCATATTGCATGCATTTTACAGGAAGATTTCTCCCAGCAGGTGGGATATAAAATCACGATCATCAATGTGATGAGAAAGAAAGCTGCTAAGCCACAGATTTCACAGGGTGCTTACAAAGTGTACAGGACAATTGCTGCTGCTGTTAAAGATGTGCTGTAATCACCACATGCAATTGTCACAGATGTGGCTTACTGCACAAATGCAAACTGTCAAATGACTTCAGATTAATAACGGCAAATTCCAAAATATTATTCAATTGATACTACTTTGGAGCTGCTCTCGCTTCCACTGAAGAAGTGATAAAGCAGCTCTGCAGAGTCATAAAATCTTTTATGGCGTTGCAGGGCTGTATCTATATGTTCGGCGCCTGCTTTAATGATTCAGTGGAAATGGCTCAATTTCAGTGAAACAAGCTTTTTAGTTTGCCTGACAACTGGCCAGATACATCAAGCAAAATATCAAACACACCTTATATGTGTGTGTTTGTATATCTTAAATGTGTATCTCATTGTTCTGTTATTGTGCTAGTTTCATCAAACTGTCATTGTGTGAAATTAAATTAAATTAAAAAAAGTAATTGCTTGATAAAGTAGCAATAATTGCCATCTCAGCTATTGTATAAATATTTGTATAACAATTTCTACATGATTATCATAGGCAGATGGATAGAAATACCCCTACAGTAAAATAGGTATAATAATGAACTGCACATTACAAATGATGTTAGCCCTGTGATACACCTGTACAGGGTGTAGCCTTCCTTTCAGCCACCCTAAACTGGATAAACTGTTAAGAACATGGATATATGGACATTACAAATAATTAAAAAGTCCCTCACCCTCTGATTTTACACACTAAATGCATCTTTTGCTCTAAAAATCCAAAGCGAAGCTGCATCATGCATGCTAATTTTTTTTTTAGGTATCTTTAGCTTTATGGCTTCTGGGTTATTCTAGTATTACTGCACTATTGCAGTGCAACTACATCTCCTCATTACATTTACTGTCAGGAAAGCTGACAAGATGCTTTGTCAGTGGGTTTTGATCAGATGTGGGTGAGGGGTGTTGGGGTTGGTGGGGTTGGTGAGGGGGCAGAAGAAAATCTTGATGCTGATGACAGACCCTCTCTCTGCCAAAATCCCAAAGACACCATCCTGGGTGTGATTAACTGTGATGAGCCAGTGAATTACCCAACATGTCTCTCCGTCCTAATTAAGAGAGAAATAATAACAGTGCTATAACAATGCTGGTTTTGATGATGCCCATTACATCATCTGCGTTTGGCTCATTGGAAAGGGAAACTAGCCCCGGCCAATCAATTGGCTCTGCTGGGCTTTGTAAGGGCTTTCTGACATCAGCCAGTCTGTTTCTCATTTGTAGCTGTAGTATGAGATTTGCTCCTGTGCTGTGTCCTGGAAAATTAAAAAGGACTCAGCATCTGCTTCAGGTCAATAGAAAGCTGTGATTTTTATACCTTCTTCATGCAATTAGGGCCTGGGGATGAGTCTAATGTTTGCACTGTAGTAGGATTTATTTTCCATGACTGCTTTCTGGGATGTTTCACAGAACTGGCACTGATGGCTCAAAGCAAACAAAGTAAACGACCGTGGAGTGAAATATTTGATCGGGCTTCTTGTTTCTGTGATTTAACTTTGAGTTTCAAACTTTTTCTATTTCTTTAGTCAAATTAATGACACTGATCTGTTTTTCTTTTATTTAATTTTGATTTTAGAATGATTAAAGAAGCTTGATCACATACCAAGAATTAAAAGTAAGAACGTCTGAGAATTACTACATTTTTTTCACACTTAATGCTCTGTTTTGCTTTCTTTCTTGTTGCCACTCTCAGGCAAAGTGGTACTAATCAAGAACCTCATAGAAACCCATGTTTCATTCAACATGATTATCAGTCCATCAGTCAGAGCAAGTATCCTGCAGTCACGCAGCTCTTTTCACATCTCGCAACTCTTTGTTTCTCTCCTCTGACGTGGAAGGACACAGCCTCTGTTGTCAGCTGACTGAACCGTTTGTTAATTCTTTGGATAACATCTTGACCTTTGAGTTGCATTTAGTGAGAGAGCACGGGCCAATTTGTTTGTTTTCAGCTCTGCAGGATATTTATCATTTTAATGCCACTCAATAGCATCTGCCCACATCACAGACAAATCCGAACATCATGATTTCAGCACTCCGCGATTGCATGGTCTCACTTAATGAACAGCAATAAATGGCCTGTCAAATCCTCATAGGTCTCAGAGGAGCCTGATCAGTTGATAATGCAAAACATCAACCTCAATAACCATTTCAAATAGCTCCAGTAAATTCTTTCTTCTCTTGTTTTGTTCTCTTTAAAAAACAATTTTGTTAGAAAACATTCCTAAAGAAGAAGCCCATATGAGGAGGAGTTTATGCTTTTACATTCCAATAATAGATATAAGATTTCAAGATAATTTTGTATGCTTCTATCCTCTCTCACACACCCAAAAAGCACAACCCATGAGGTTGCGATTTACCTTGGCACTCTCCATCTGTCACTTTGATGAGTCTCCTGGGAAATGAGTAGCTGGCATTAAAGGAAGTTGGGCATTAGTGTTAAGATGCAAATGCATTTGTATTCTGATAGATTTTGTCTCATCTCTTCAAAGTCTTCATCTCCAAACTGCCAAGACTTCTCAGTAAGATCAAATGTAATTTCAATTAAAATCCCTGCATCATTAAAAATCAGACTATTTACATGCTAGTAAGCAAATCATTGTAATAACATTGTGGTTTGTGTTGCGGAGTCTAATCAACATCTTAAAGTACCACAGTGCTCAGAGAATCTTACAGTAGGCTACTTAATTAAGGTTAAATGAAAAGAACGCTGTGCAGTCCTGTGAAAATCAAAGTACAAAGCCAATTCTGAAAAAAGTTGGGATACAATATAAAATTTTAAATAAAAACAGAATGCAGTGAACCTCATAAATCCATTTTTTATTCACAATAGAAGATAACTGTCTTCTCTGGGCCAAAGCTCATTTAAAATGAACTGAGACAATAGGAAACTGTTCTGTGGTCAGCCAAATCAAAATTTAAAATTCTCTTCAGAAAACTTCGATGCTGTGTCCTGCAGACTAAAGAGGAGAGGGGCCATCTCGAGTGTTATCAGCTCTCAGTCCAAAGGTCTGCAACTCTGATTGTATGGGGGTGCATTAGTGCCTATGGAACTGGCACGCACATCTGGAACAGTGTCATCCATGCTAAAATGTATATATAGGTTTAGAGGAAGATATGCTCCCATCCAGATGACATCTTTTTCTGGGAAGTCCTTTCATATTTCAGCAAGACAGTGCTAAATCACATCCTGGAGCTATTACAGCAGCATAGCTTCATAGAACCTTTCACCAACAGAGAACATTTGGAGCGTCATGAAATGAAAAATTCAACAAAGAAGATCCAGGACTGTTGAGCAGCTAGAATCCTTTATCAGACATGAATAGGACAACATTCCTCTCCCAAAAGTCCAGCAGCTGCTCTCCTCCGTTCCCAGACATTTATAGACAGTAGTTAAAAGAAGAGGGGATGCTAAACATGGCCCTGTCCCGGCTTTTTTTGAGATGTGTTGCTACCATCAAATTCAAAATGAGCTAATATTTTTCATATTTTTCATAAAAAGTAAAATGTCTAAATGTTTAAATATATGACATTGTTTCCATGCTCTACTGTAAATAAAATGTGGGTTTATGAGATTTACAAATCACTACATTATGGTTTTATTTACATTTTACACATCAGGGTTATATTTGCTAGTCACGGATAACAGTTTGTTCAGTGCACATACATTATGTTATGTTGTCCTTCCATTTGGAAGACTGAATTTATTGTAATGTAAATCTGAACCTATGTTTGGAAAGTTTTTGTTGTCTCATAAATTTCTGCTTTCATTCTTTTGAAATGTAAATGTCATTGTCCAGCAGTCCGCTTCAATTGAGGAATTAAACATATGACAATAAAAGAGAGAACTGTTGTTTTATTTTTGTTTATGGCACTTTGCAGACTACTGGTTCTGTGATAGGACTGATGGTCTTCAGTTAAAATGGCAAAGCATGACTTTGCAGCTGCATGTTGGTGTTGCAACTCTGTTGTTCTTTGACAGCTCTTAACCACGTTAAACTCTTTTCCATTTTCTAGGTGACCACTGTGATGAGGCCAACCTCAGCAAATACACGATTGGTTGCCAAAAGGAAATACAGTAGGAACTATGTGTTGTTTACAAACATAATCCACAAGAAAAATTCCCTCAGTGTAACTGAGAATGCAGTGGTAAACGTGACTCCGTCTCAACAGTTTTTGAGACATGTCATTGCCATCAAATTTAAAATGTTCTTATTTTTTCCTTTAAATGGTACATTTTCTCATTTTAAACATTTCACTGTCATGATCTGCCACCCGCTAGTCTCCCTGTCACTCTGGGCCAGGAGTTTTGAGTGGATCTCCACCCTTCTGGGCGGAGCCTGGATTTTTTCACTCCTCAGCTGAGGACCTGTACCCCATCAAGCCTTGTCATCTGCAGTATTTCAGGACCAGCTCGACCATCCAGTCTCTGCCAGATTATCTAACTCCTTGGGGTGATAACCTGGCTCACTTAGCATTTCTTTCTGTATGACCTGTACTAGTGTGCTAATGCCCTTCCTTTTTGTGCTCTCAGACTGCATTCTTCAGCTTGCCTCGTGAAGTGAACTGCCTGCTCACCCTCTCTTGGCACCCCCCTTTCCTTCGTCCAACTCAAGGATCAACTAGCTAATCAGGACCTTAGAACTCCCCCTGGACCTCCCATCTTAGAACCCAAGTAAGGCCTCCTTCTCATCCCATTCACCTTCCCCTTCCCCTAAAGACAGACCATTACCATCAATGAGAACATTCCTGCTGGTCTGGAGAGTTCAGGTATGCATTAACACAATGCTGCAATCTTGGAGTGGATGTCCCAGCAAATTCAGCCCAAGGTGATGGGTGCACCAAGGGAGCGAGGGCTTGTCTCAGCTCCACCGGCCTAGTTGGGGTTCTAAGAATGGAGGTCGAGGGCCGAGTTCTAAGGTCCGTGATTAGCTGGTTTGATCCTTGAGTTGGACGAAGGAAAGGGGGGTGCCAAGAGAGGGTGAGCAGGCAGTTCACTTCACGAGGCAAGCTGAAGAATGCAGTCTGAGAGCACAAAAAGGAAGGGCATTAGCACACTAGTACAGGTCATACAGAAAGAAATGCTAAGTGAGCCAGGTTATCACCCCAAGGAGTTAGATAATCTGGCAGAGACTGGATGGTCGAGCTGGTCCTGAAATACTGCAGATGACAAGGCTTGATGGGGTACAGGTCCTCAGCTGAGGAGTGAAAAAATCCAGGCTCCGCCCAGAAGGGTGGAGATCCACTCAAAACTCCTGGCCCAGAGTGACAGGGAGACTAGCGGGTGGCAGATCATGACAGTGAAATGTTTAAAATGAGAAAATGTACCATTTAAAGGAAAAAATAAGAACATTTTAAATTTGATGGCAATGACATGTCTCAAAAACTGTTGAGACGGAGTCACGTTTACCACTGCATTCTCAGTTACACTGAGGGAATTTTTCTTGTGGATTATGTTTGTAAACAACACATAGTTCCTACTGTATTTCCTTTTGGCAACCAATCGTGTATTTGCTGAGGTTGGCCTCATCACAGTGGTCACCTAGAAAATGGAAAAGAGTTTAACGTGGTTAAGAGCTGTCAAAGAACAACAGAGTTGCAACACCAACATGCAGCTGCAAAGTCATGCTTTGCCATTTTAACTGAAGACCATCAGTCCTATCACAGAACCAGTAGTCTGCAAAGTGCCATAAACAAAAATAAAACAACAGTTCTCTCTTTTATTGTCATATGTTTAATTCCTCAATTGAAGCGGACTGCTGGACAATGACATTTACATTTCAAAAGAATGAAAGCAGAAATTTATGAGACAACAAAAACTTTCCAAACATAGGTTCAGATTTACATTACAATAAATTCAGTCTTCCAAATGGAAGGACAACATAACATAATGTATGTGCACTGAACAAACTGTTATCCGTGACTAGCAAATATAACCCTGATGTGTAAAATGTAAATAAAACCATAATGTAGTGATTTGTAAATCTCATAAACCCACATTTTATTTACAGTAGAGCATGGAAACAATGTCATATATTTAAACATTTAGACATTTTACTTTTTATGAAAAATATGAAAAATATTAGCTCATTTTGAATTTGATGGTAGCAACACATCTCAAAAAAAGCCGGGACAGGGCCATGTTTAGCATCCCCTCTTCTTTTAACTACTGTCTATAAATGTCTGGGAACGGAGGAGAGCAGCTGCTGGACTTTTGGGAGAGGAATGTTGTCCTATTCATGTCTGATAAAGGATTCTAGCTGCTCAACAGTCCTGGATCTTCTTTGTTGAATTTTTCATTTCATGACGCTCCAAATGTTCTCTGTTGGTGAAAGGTTCTATGAAGCTATGCTGCTGTAATAGCTCCAGGATGTGATTTAGCACTGTCTTGCTGAAATATGAAAGGACTTCCCAGAAAAAGATGTCATCTGGATGGGAGCATATCTTCCTCTAAACCTATATATACATTTTAGCATGGATGACACTGTTCCAGATGTGCGTGCCAGTTCCATAGGCACTAATGCACCCCCATACAATCAGAGTTGCAGACCTTTGGACTGAGAGCTGATAACACTCGAGATGGCCCCTCTCCTCTTTAGTCTGCAGGACACAGCATCGAAGTTTTCTGAAGAGAATTTTAAATTTTGATTTGGCTGACCACAGAACAGTTTCCTATTGTCTCAGTTCATTTTAAATGAGCTTTGGCCCAGAGAAGACAGTTATCTTCTATTGTGAATAAAAAATGGATTTATGAGGTTCACTGCATTCTGTTTTTATTTAAAATTTTATATTGTATCCCAACTTTTTTCAGAATTGGCTTTGTACTTTGATTTTCACAGGACTGCACAGCGTTCTTTTCATTTAACCTTAATTAAGTAGCCTACTGTAAGATTCTCTGAGCACTGTGGTACTTTAAGATGTTGATTAGACTCCGCAACACAAACCACAATGTTATTACAATGATTTGCTTACTAGCATGTAAATAGTCTGATTTTTAATGATGCAGGGATTTTAATTGAAATTACATTTGATCTTACTGAGAAGTCTTGGCAGTTTGGAGATGAAGACTTTGAAGAGATGAGACAAAATCTATCAGAATACAAATGCATTTGCATCTTAACACTAATGCCCAACTTCCTTTAATGCCAGCTACTCATTTCCCAGGAGACTCATCAAAGTGACAGATGGAGAGTGCCAAGGTAAATCGCAACCTCATGGGTTGTGCTTTTTGGGTGTGTGAGAGAGGATAGAAGCATACAAAATTATCTTGAAATCTTATATCTATTATTGGAATGTAAAAGCATAAACTCCTCCTCATATGGGCTTCTTCTTTAGGAATGTTTTCTAACAAAATTGTTTTTTAAAGAGAACAAAACAAGAGAAGAAAGAATTTACTGGAGCTATTTGAAATGGTTATTGAGGTTGATGTTTTGCATTATCAACTGATCAGGCTCCTCTGAGACCTATGAGGATTTGACAGGCCATTTATTGCTGTTCATTAAGTGAGACCATGCAATCGCGGAGTGCTGAAATCATGATGTTCGGATTTGTCTGTGATGTGGGCAGATGCTATTGAGTGGCATTAAAATGATAAATATCCTGCAGAGCTGAAAACAAACAAATTGGCCCGTGCTCTCTCACTAAATGCAACTCAAAGGTCAAGATGTTATCCAAAGAATTAACAAACGGTTCAGTCAGCTGACAACAGAGGCTGTGTCCTTCCACGTCAGAGGAGAGAAACAAAGAGTTGCGAGATGTGAAAAGAGCTGCGTGACTGCAGGATACTTGCTCTGACTGATGGACTGATAATCATGTTGAATGAAACATGGGTTTCTATGAGGTTCTTGATTAGTACCACTTTGCCTGAGAGTGGCAACAAGAAAGAAAGCAAAACAGAGCATTAAGTGTGAAAAAAATGTAGTAATTCTCAGACGTTCTTACTTTTAATTCTTGGTATGTGATCAAGCTTCTTTAATCATTCTAAAATCAAAATTAAATAAAAGAAAAACAGATCAGTGTCATTAATTTGACTAAAGAAATAGAAAAAGTTTGAAACTCAAAGTTAAATCACAGAAACAAGAAGCCCGATCAAATATTTCACTCCACGGTCGTTTACTTTGTTTGCTTTGAGCCATCAGTGCCAGTTCTGTGAAACATCCCAGAAAGCAGTCATGGAAAATAAATCCTACTACAGTGCAAACATTAGACTCATCCCCAGGCCCTAATTGCATGAAGAAGGTATAAAAATCACAGCTTTCTATTGACCTGAAGCAGATGCTGAGTCCTTTTTAATTTTCCAGGACACAGCACAGGAGCAAATCTCATACTACAGCTACAAATGAGAAACAGACTGGCTGATGTCAGAAAGCCCTTACAAAGCCCAGCAGAGCCAATTGATTGGCCGGGGCTAGTTTCCCTTTCCAATGAGCCAAACGCAGATGATGTAATGGGCATCATCAAAACCAGCATTGTTATAGCACTGTTATTATTTCTCTCTTAATTAGGACGGAGAGACATGTTGGGTAATTCACTGGCTCATCACAGTTAATCACACCCAGGATGGTGTCTTTGGGATTTTAGCAAGGAGAGAAAGGTCTGTCATCAGCATCAAGATTTTCTCTGCCCCCTCACCAACCCCACCAACCCCAACACCCCTCACCCACATCTGATCAAAACCCACTGACAAAGCATCTTGTCAGCTTTCCTGACAGTAAATGTAATGAGGAGATGTAGTTGCACTGCAATAGTGCAGTAATACTAGAATAACCCAGAAGCCATAAAGCTAAAGATACCTAAAAAAAAAATTAGCATGCATGATGCAGCTTCGCTTTGGATTTTTAGAGCAAAAGATGCATTTAGTGTGTAAAATCAGAGGGTGAGGGACTTTTTAATTATTTGTAATGTCCATATATCCATGTTCTTAACAGTTTATCCAGTTTAGGGTGGCTGAAAGGAAGGCTACACCCTGTACAGGTGTATCACAGGGCTAACATCATTTGTAATGTGCAGTTCATTATTATACCTATTTTACTGTAGGGGTATTTCTATCCATCTGCCTATGATAATCATGTAGAAATTGTTATACAAATATTTATACAATAGCTGAGATGGCAATTATTGCTACTTTATCAAGCAATTACTTTTTTTAATTTAATTTAATTTCACACAATGACAGTTTGATGAAACTAGCACAATAACAGAACAATGAGATACACATTTAAGATATACAAACACACACATATAAGGTGTGTTTGATATTTTGCTTGATGTATCTGGCCAGTTGTCAGGCAAACTAAAAAGCTTGTTTCACTGAAATTGAGCCATTTCCACTGAATCATTAAAGCAGGCGCCGAACATATAGATACAGCCCTGCAACGCCATAAAAGATTTTATGACTCTGCAGAGCTGCTTTATCACTTCTTCAGTGGAAGCGAGAGCAGCTCCAAAGTAGTATCAATTGAATAATATTTTGGAATTTGCCGTTATTAATCTGAAGTCATTTGACAGTTTGCATTTGTGCAGTAAGCCACATCTGTGACAATTGCATGTGGTGATTACAGCACATCTTTAACAGCAGCAGCAATTGTCCTGTACACTTTGTAAGCACCCTGTGAAATCTGTGGCTTAGCAGCTTTCTTTCTCATCACATTGATGATCGTGATTTTATATCCCACCTGCTGGGAGAAATCTTCCTGTAAAATGCATGCAATATGAGCAGGCAGTCGTTCTACTAAGAACCTGCCAGCTCCTGCTGAGTCTATGTGAGTCTGATTATTATGTGTCCCGCCTCCTCCATCAGAGGTGTATCTCTTGCACTTGTTTGCTAGCTTGTTGTTTACACGGCTCTGTGGGGCTGAGATGGTGTAGATGATGGACAGGTCACCAGAGGTGCACAGTACTCTGGGAGAAAAACAAGGGAGAGAAGACAGACACCCAGAGGCTCTTCACTTCGCGCCAGGAAAGGAACTGACAGGTGAGGACACGGGCTGGCTTGTATCTATTCTCCTGTGAAATGGAAGAAACAAAAAGTCAGCCTCTAAGCAGCATTTCTGGAAATCATATAGACAATAAGTGTATCTCTGAACTAAACATATTAGAAGATTAAAAAATAATTAAACAGGATATAACAAGTGTAATTTCAAGTGTTAGACAAAAGAAAGCAACAGTAAAGCAACATATTTGAATTAAAAAAAATAGTGACAGAATTCAAGAAGTCAGTCAAAAGTCTCTTGGATGCATTTCAGTGGCATTTTTAACAAAGTTAATGAGCAGAGGTGTTCACTGGACACATAAAGCAGATTTAGAGGGGATTGAAGATCACCTTTTCACAGGCCAGTGATCCAGTGCATTGGCGTCACGGCCCACAGAGGTCATTAACAAGTTACACTGGACACCAACTCAACCTCGACTCAAGCTTGTCATTTACATATCGCCCGAAGTGCACGCCCACCCAGTTACAACAAATAAGTTTTTCTTCACAATAACGTTGCGTTAGAGCTCAAGAAAAGAAACTGCAATTTATTAACTACAATACAAACTAAAACTTCCAGTCTCGTTTTAAGTTGCAGCATCATCATAGCTGCTTTTCATCTTTATTAGGCGCATTCTTTTTCAGCCTTGACATTTAAAGCTCTAATGGGCATCTGGGAAATGTTTGGCCACAAAAGAAATACAGGGGAAAAAAATCTATACGGAGTAAATAACAGCTGCTTTCTCCTGCAAAGTCTTTGGAAAGCTCTTTTTTTTACCCAAACATGTTTCTGCTAAGATAATCAGTAGTAACATGTTCCACCCGGTCAAATCACGTCCAAAATGAACATATATTCAAATATTTAATTTGTTGTCTTTGTACTATTTTAAATTAAGTACAGCTTCAAATGATTTGCAAATATTTGCAAATCTGGTTTTTTTTTTACATTTTACACAGCATGCCAACTTCTTCGGGTTTGTGTTTTGTTTCAGTTTTTTGGTCAGTTTAGCTCTCTGTGGCATGGTGTTGCCCTCAGGCAACAAACCACAGTTTTGATTACACTGTCCCTAACATTTGTATTTATTTATTTATTTAATGACACAAGACAAATTACAGTTTGGTAAAACAGGGTTTGACCTTTGACCTGGGGGTGGACCAATCCTTGCAGGGACCAAATGCACATGGGACACAGTGCCACCTTCTGATAAGAGTAATTAAATCTTTATACATGTTTAAACTGAAATGACTACATTTAAAAATCTGTTCATGTGCATGAATAGCTGAAGAGGTATTTTTGGTTGTTTAAAGACAAATTTTGATTTACATGATTTACTAAAACTGCAGTTTTAATGCTAAAGCAGTACTTCTAAACTCTGGTCTTTGGGACTGCTTGTTTTAGGTTTTTAGGTGCTTCCCTGCTCCAAGATACTCAGTTTAAATGTCATCTTGTTATCAGACAGCTGCAGTGTTACCAATACCCAGTCAATCATCTGAATCAGGTGTTTTGGAGCAAGGAAGCACCTAAAAACAAACAGAGATTGGGGTCGTGTTTTGAGAGTATTGTGGTGGGATATATTTAAGTAATTATATAATGACATGAATGAGTACTAATTTACAGGAACTGGGCCACAAGAACTTTTTATGGAAAGAAAGAATGTGATTGGACAGGTAGAGTCGTTCCCTCAGGGAGGACAGTGAACTTGACGAGAGCGATTTGTTGACTGACTTATCAACAATATGAAATATGAAATTTCTTTTCTCTCCAAAAAATTAAAATTCATGCCACAGACAGTTAGCATATCTTTCCTGTAGATCATCTCCTAGATTTGGTTATGCTTGCGCTCTCAAATGGAAGCCAGCTTTCTGGTTTGGCTAATTTACTGAGGGTTACATAGATAATTATTAAACAAATATTTGTCATTTTTACACTTTAATATTTTTATATAAATTAAAACTGCAAAAGGGCAACAAATTTTTGGTGTAACTGGGCAAAAAAAATCCATGTTAACATTTCAGGAAATTGTAATTAAAGTGTTCTGAGCAGCGAACTAGACTCTTGCACCTAATAAGAGCTGAGGTTTTTCAGCGCAGAAAAAGTAGGAATTACAAAAGTAGCACAAAGGAACTAAGAAGGGGTGGTGCTGTGGGTTATGCAGAGGCTTTTCAGCTGCGAGAGCCTAGTTTGGATCTTGTGAGAAGCCAAAAGTCAGGAAAGATGTGTTTTTAGCCACATATGTGGTTGGAGGTGGTTAGAACAGAGAGGGGAGATTTCTAGATTTCTCCCTTGTGCAGCTTTATGCAGCCTTTTTCAGCTGGTTAGCAGAATTAATTCCATTCATGCCACAGTCACAGTAGCATTGTAAAAGTAATTTTGCTGCTAGTCAATATCATTGGGAGAAGCCCCAGCTGCACCAAAATCCTGTGTGCTGATGTGAAATTGTAAAAGTATAAGCAACTGGCATCCTCAGACACAGAGCTCATAATTTTGTGCTGTCATCCAGGAAATTAAGGTTTGATATAATTATTTGGCAAAACAGTTTTTTTCTAATATGCACTTCAGTCCCCAGCACTGTCCATCTACATCCCACTCGTTGCACATGAGAATCCTCAGAGTAAGAGGGTCAATGAGGTGAAACGAGACTTATTTAAGGCTATTAATAAAAGTTTTTGTAGGTTAAAAATTTTATATTTCACTGTAAATTGTATTATGCAAACAGGAAACAGAGAATATCTTTATCTTTATTGAGTTTCAGCGTTCTCTTAAAAATGTCTGTTCACAATATTTATTTTTGGTCAGTGCTCTTCTGGGAAACCTTGGGATTCACATGGTCACTAATGTGTACCACCTACTTCAATATTACTGCAGACCACATGCACCTCTTGACGTCAAAGGTTCTCTTTGATGGCTATCTCCTCTTTCAGCAAGATAACATACCTTGCAGCTGGTTTCAGGAACATGATGGAGTTCAAGGCACTGACCCGGCCTCCCAATTACCCGGATCTCAGTCTAACCGAACATCTGTGGAGTGTGCTGGAAAAACAAGTTTGATCCACAGAGGGTTCACCTCACAGCCCACAGAGTTAACAGATCTACTGATAACATCTTTTCAGAGGTCTTGCAGAGTCCGTGCCTTAACAGGTCAGAGTTGTTTTGGAAGTAAGTTTTAAAGTGAGTAATATTAGACATATATACATATACATATAGACATATATGTATGTATGTGTGTGTGTGTATATATATATATATATATATATATATATATATACACACACACATACAGGGGTTGGACAATGAAACTGAAACACCTGGTTTTAGACCACAATAATTTATTAGTATGGTGTAGGGCCTCCTTTTGCGGCCAATACAGCATCAATTCGTCTTGGGAATGACATATACAAGTCCTGCACAGTGGTCAGAGGGATTTTAAGCCATTCTTCTTGCAGGATAGTGGCCAGGTCACGACGTGATGCTGGTGGAGGAAAACGT